>CM073331.1:6812186-6854686 GCA_037043015.1 Bryum argenteum | reverse complement strand
GTTTTACTACTGATCATAGACAAGATGCAAGTAATCTGAAAGCCAACCCAACAACTAGTGTGAACTGAGAGCAAGTCGATCAACTGGAAGCAGATCTCCATTCACCTGGCTCTCTTTTTATCTCCATATCCAGTAACTCAGAAACTTTTTTTCCAAACGGCGGGAAACATCAGGAGAGAATGAATCTATGAAAGTAGCTCGGTAGAACTCTTACTAGAAACTGTACCGATTTGGTTCCACGTCCCGCCTAGAGCATCGAGCTCCGCCGCCCTGGTAGGTCCCCTACCTCGTAAATGGCTGATATAAAAAATGGCAGCAGAATGTGACATCAAATTTGAATCACTCGACAGGAGTCGCAATTTGACCTTCTAACTCTGCACTGGTCTGCTAATGGGAAACTACTGGAGAATTCGATTCTGCCAGGACCCATCATGACGGAGGGCCCATCATGACGGCGATAAACAACTTCTCCGAAACGACGATGCCAATATCCGAATCTACCTGTAAGCAGCACTTACACATACCACTTACACTGGTGAAATCTGCCGCCAGCGTAGTACGTTTATACCCAATCGTCGATCCACAAGCAAGGACGAATTCGCGATTGGAAGAAGTAGCCACAATGGACGAAGCTGCAATTGATACGTAATTCGACATTAATTTCTGAAATCGATCGAGTGGAGAGTAACTCAAATGTAATCATCAGGCTTGGTATTTATTTACACCTCGAGCCGCGTGGATGAACTGGGCGAACAGAGAGGTGGATGGAAATGGTTGAACGGAGAATTGGATGAACTGAGTGGATGAACTGGTGGAGTGGATGAATTGGATGAGCTTAGGTGGATGTACTGCATGTGTATTTTGAAGTGATTGATCTGTCCATCGATTAGAAGGCATGATTGAGCTCAGATTGCTTCTCTTGATTCTCTACATGATCGTTAACCCCTAATTATCCTCAAACCAAAAAGATGCTTTCTTGCAATTACTTATTAGTACAAGTGTGTGAGAGAGTGGAGCGAGTTCATGAATCACCCCTGTAGACTATTCCACCATTACGTTACATAGAGAAGACATAGAGAAGTCATCTAGCTTTATGGAATAAGAACAATGACTATGACATTCAATAATATAATTAATACACATCACTTCACACTTCTTGGTCTTTTCGTTACTTAATTTATAAAGCATGATTTGGTATAACCCATTTAAATGTGCTTCCCTCAAAACCTCAAAGAGGAATATCAAGGGAATGCTCAAGTAAAAACGTTTTTGACTTGTTTATAGGTAAATCTCAATGGAAAGAAGCAGAAACTCCTCCCTCGGCATATATATCAGGCATTCAAAGAACACCACACAAACTAGCCTGATGAAATAAATAATCAATTCTTTAGAGAACAATTCTCATGATCTCACCAATTCGTCCAGAGTATATAGTCACTTTCTAAGCTATTATGAAAACTAGTTCCACCCTCTCCAGCTTACCATATTCCTCACACATTCCAAATTATGGGACGTAGTTGATGGAAGTACTGATGCTCGAGATAAATAAGCAACACGGCGATGAGTAGCCTCTGGAGTGTGATTGAAGGAGGAGCATGTCTGGCTCGGGAGGCTTGAAACAAGATTTCAGTCCAACCTCGATGGCAGTGGATGAACATCGCCATGTCTCCCGAATCTCAATCTGAATCACAAGGTACTTGCTCTATTATTTCAAATCATTGCATTTTTCCGATCGTACACATTTTGTTAAAGTGCATTTTCATTGTAACAATGGCTCTTATGTGCTTGTTTTTCCTCTCTCATTTCTGAAAGAATTTCGACATGCACGTGCTTAAGTGAATTGAGGCTTGATGACAAATCATGTCTAGGTGTTCCATTTACTAGGGTGAAGGGGATGGATTCACAAGAAGTCTGCGAGACGGAAGGGGTCATCCAGACCGCCATAAAGGCTGCAGCTTTGTTCGTAAGTGTCATTCGATGCATGGAATCACGATGATAGTTTTGTGATCGTCCGATCAGACTTGCTCACTTCTTTTAACATTTTGCAACACTTGAGATTTATTTCCATGTGATACTAAAATTGCTCCACTTTCTGGTTTAAGTGGATCCTCCTCTCAGTTGCCTGGGAAAGGATGCTACATGTCACCCACTGTTTGTGTTTCTGCTTAGGTTTGTTTGTTTAAATGTCGAAACTCAGTGACAGTCAACGAGCTTGTGTATGGTATCCTCAATTACGATTTGTACACAAATTTTGAGAGGAAGCTTCTGTAGATACACAATTTTCAGAAAATTTATTCCAGAGTTAGTGATGAAAATGATCTGAAGTAAACATCTTTATCACTAACTCTTGAATAAATTTTGTTTTGTGATAATACAGAGGAACAACCAAACAAGAAGACAAAAGAAGAAACTGAATTTGGTCCTCCAAGGAGACACAAGCTGGCAAACATGTTGGTATCCCTTGGTCTCATCGTTCATAATTGTCCTTTATAAAAGCTAAATATTATTTATATAGAACAAACTTGACAGCGTAAGATTCTTGCTGAAGACCATGGCAGAAACGAATTTGCTATGTACAAATTGTCCTTTAATTTGTTTGCTCAGGCTTTCACCGAAGCAGGTCCTATTATAGAGAACGACCAAATGCAGACCTTGAAGGTAAGTATGTCCAGAACTCCTTCCAAATACTCATAATCTGACTCTTGACTCTACGTTAATCGATTTCCTTTCGGCATCACAAACAATCAGTATTTTTACTTTCGAGCTTACATCATTTTACTTTCATCTTCTACTTTCCTTAACCCTTAATCGGGCAGATATGTCGATTTTACGACATTCTAAGTAAACTTGGGGATGTTTGAAGTCGTCCCGTGTTCTCATCCTCGTAATTTTCATCTGCCGTTTTTCTTGTGTAGGTAAATGGGTGTACTTTATCGTAGAGTTTACTACATGTTCAAATTCCACTCTCACATTTTTAGAATGGAGATTTTATTAGAAATTTTTTTCTTCATGGGAGGTGTTTCTTCCAATTTGAGTTGAAATTTTGTCGTTTGGGCATTGAAATGGGGGCGGAGTTAGGCCCAGAACATGTAATTTGCAAAAGAAAACGACGCTTGGAAAGATGGATTAGAGTAAGTTTGAAAGAAGTGTGGGGTTTAGGGAGTAATTTCCCACCGCCATGTGATTGAGCCTGTTTTTGCTTACACCCACTGATTTGAAGACTCCGGCTTTTGGTATTTTGGACAAGATGGGAGTTTTGAAAATCAAACATTTGGCTAATCTCTTCCACCATACATTTCTACTCTCGCAAATGCTCTAAATAACAAAATTTAGCCAATTTGAACATAAGGCCTTTCAAATTCAAACTTGAAGCCAAGAAAATCAAATCTTGAGTGTCACAAGCCACCAATACTCCATCATGCATCAATGCCATAAGCTTCAAAAAATTCAAAATAGATAAGCACAGGTTTCTCAAACTAACTTCTACCAACACACCTAACTTCTTTCTTCTCAAAGGCATAAGATGGGGAACATCCATGGAATGCTTTGTTGTCACTGGGGATGAGATAGTGAGATGGGGTAAGTTTGAACAAGGCTTGGGGGAGCAAAGTGTGGGGTTCTTGTTGGATTTGCTGACAAGGATAGGTTATTGAGTTTGCCATGCTCTTCCAAGGTAGAAAAACGTGATACACCAAGAGGATTTAGACATTTATTTTACCATCACGTGAGCAACATCTTGGGGTGGAAGGGAGGAGGTGCTCGAGGGAGACAATTTCGGCATTAGTCCTCTTCTATACACTTTGGTGAGGCAAATTTGGCCTACTCAACATCATGCCAACAACAAGGAACAAGAGCATACAATTATGAAGCGAGATGGGGCAACCACCGAATGGGGAGAGGAAGCCAACGGCCACCATGTAAGTCAATCTTCACTTTTTTTGCTTACATTGGTTTTAGACATTTCCAAACAAATTTCATTGCACATGGATTATCGCAATCATTATTTAGTAGCACTACCAAACACATATGCACTTCAAGACAATTTCCATTTTCTTCCCTACACATTTCGGTCAGTGATAATTTGCATAGGGAGGGGGATCGATTACGAGTGAGAAGAGAAGGAGACTCGTGCTCCTCCCATCAACCGCCAGCTCCGGCAACGTAGAAGGCCCGGCACAAAGAGCAAGGGGGACTTCGGGAGTGCGCTACTTCCCGGCCGATTGAGGTCGGTGCAAGAACGGATTCGTGCGTTGTCCAGGCCACCGAGGTCATCGGCACGCGCGCCATGCGCCATGCGGCGGACTTGGCGGCAACATTCCCGGCTGCAGGCACCGTCCACCAAGCACCAGCCTCGCCGGATCAATGATCCCGTCCGAGGCGTGATGACATCGGGAGGCACGATTTCATGGGCCAGGGGAACAACCCAAAGCACAAAGATCACCTTGTGAGAATCTCTGCACTTTGGATCGGATTTACACAAAGAATAACGGCACATCAAAAATACGCAAAATAATTCGGGACGGTACCAACAGAACTCTACCGTGGTCGACCACCACGCAATCGGATCTAATCACAACCAGAAGGTAACTACGTCAAAATTCTCATGGAAGCGAAATTGGTGACTTCGGGAATGCATGCAAGGAGAGACGCATCACGGCCACCACCGTGGAGGCCACGCCGGGCATCGCCAACACCCCTCAATCTCGCTGAGTCGCGGGCCTCGATAGACCCGTCGTCTCCGGTGATCGGTCTGTTCTTTATTGCCCCGAACCGAGGAGGGAGCAGGCTCACTGGCCGTCGCTCAACAGCAAGAGGCCGGAAGCGATGCCAACGAGGGACGGGCCATTGCCTTCACCACGAGGGCGCTTGTGAGAGCGTGTAAGCTCTCTTTTGCTTAAGTGTTACTAATAATGGATTTTTATTAATGAATTGTTTGCAAACCATGACATCTTGAGGTAATTTGGTGAATTTATGATAATTGAGTTTTGAATGCAATAGGTATATTAAAGATTAGTTGTCGCAAGGCCTTTGGTAGATTATTTAGCATGAATTTTGAGCTTAGTTTAGATTAGGAGTGATTGGTTCGATAAGGAAGGACTAGAGGAGGAAAAAGCCCCCTAGTGGATCCTTGGTTCGATAAGGAAGGACTAGAGGAGGTCAGTGGATCCCTTGGTTTGATTAGCGTAAGAATTTGGGACTTGGAGTTGGCTAGAAATTTACCATGGCCTCAGACAAGTAGTCTTTTTGATGTCCTTGTTGTGTTTTGAAATTTGGTTGTTGAGAGATTCATTCATCTAACCTTGTGGTAGCATGCGAGCTACATCCATGATGAAGTCGTTGATAGGATGGAGGCTTCAAGGACGGAGCGCATTGAGTGGCGGCCATTCATCCATGCCTTAGTTAGGGCTTAGGCCTTAGTTAGGTTATGGTGAGCCGCCTCTTTCGCGGCTCCCATTTTGAGTACTTAATAGCTTGTTTGCCTATCATCACCTCTTCCATTTCCTCTTAGTTTTAGAGTAGAGAAGGAGGCCTTGGGCCCCTTCTCCTCCATTTTGTTCACCTACCTATTCATCTACGTAGTTAGGAGGAGGAAGGCCATGGGCCTCCTTTTTCTCTTTGTTCACCTTTGATCATCTTTCTTGAAGTGTTAGTAGTTAGAGAAGGAGAGCTCTTCTCAAAACGATCTTGTTGTTGAAGTGTTAGTAGTTAGGAGAAGGAGAGCCCTTCTCAAATGATTTTGTTGTTGAAGTGTTAGTAGTTAGGAGAAGAAGAGCCCTTCTCAAATTGCTTGTCTTGCCTCACTCATCTTTCCTCCTTATTTAGTTCCTTTGTTATTAAGATAAGAAGTTCTTTTCGCCCTATGAAAGCCAGCCAGATTGTTTCCATAACTCACTGATTTTTCTTCAACTCCTTTGAGATTTCTACACTAGATAGAGCTCCAAAGAGAGCTTTCCAATGGTATAAAGCATGCTCAATTCCGAGTTGTAGAGAGGGAGATATGAGCTTCCAAAGTCGGGGTGTTGAAAAAGTTTTCCGGCAGCGGGCAAAACCGCCACAGTAAACAGCAATCAGTCTTAGCTCGTTGATCTTCTGCCTTGAGATTTTAGGGGCGGGTGCACATTGAGCTTAGCTTTCAAAAAGCTATGGCACGCCCCATTTGGACCAAGACGAAGGAATGGCAATCAAAAGAGAGACCACTTCCAAGCCATCCGGCCGGTGGTTCTCTCTTCTTCTTCCCTATTTCCTTGTCTTCTTCTTGTTCTTCCTTCTTCTCTCTCTTCTTTCTCATCTAATCTTGCTCTTCAAAACCCTTGCGACCAAATGCCACCTCATGGTTTTTGGGTTCGTCGCTTCACCGGCCGATACGGCGCACGGGACGAGTTTGAGGTCGTGCAGACGGTCGCTGGATCGCAGCCATGCTTGAGGCCGGGTGGGAGGACCCGACACATGCAACATCGAAAAAGAAACTTCGCAATCATCTCGCATCCAACGCCCAAGATTGTGACCTCCAAAGAGAAACCGGTCCATCCCACTAGGAATTGACCTTTTTGCTCGCATTGTTGAGCCTGTAGAAGTGAGAGTGCTCCTACCTGGTGAGAGATCCAACCAAAGTGAGAGTCTGGATGAGGATGATGAGGATTTAGAGGAGTGGGGTGAGAGGAACTGACGCGTAGGGCCTGTGTTCTACTTCTTCAAGATTGATGTACTTGGTCCAAATTAACCAGGAAAGCAAAGAAATTCCATTCGGTGATATAGCCACAATTTACGCTCACACGGAGTTGCGAAATGAGGAAGAAATTGGCTTAACCTCAAGTTCTTCCTACTCGCAAGCGATTTCAAGACTCTTCTAAGCGAAGAGGAGCTTGACTTCCTCCTTCTCAACGATGATTTTGGGAACAACAACGACCACGGGCGCAGCCTCCCAAGGTGACAGAACTCGATCCGTAAACGACGGCTGGGAGCCGACTTCTCCAGGATGCCGCAAGGATGGAGAAACCTACGGGGAGAGAGACGACAAACTCGCACGCTCACGTCTCAGCCTCATGCGGGAAGGCGGAGTGCCGTCCGACGACGTGGGAAGCGAGCGAGGGTGACTTCGAGCCTAAGGCCATGCAATTGGGCGCCCGAAGGCGCGAGCCCTGGATGGCGGGAGCCGTCGTGCGGCACCACTGAAGCTTACGGCACGACGCGAGGAGGCCGTTGGGGAGGATCGCACTCACTGCGGGCGGATCTCGCTTGGCGCGGTGCAGCACGCCGGGTAGGGGCGGGGCCTTATCCGTCGGGCCGTGCGTGTCGGGAGGCCTCGGGAGCCATGGGACTATGCCACGCCTACTATGAGAATCGGGTCACATCCAATCCTTGGAGGCCAGACCCTGACCTCGCTTCCATCACTGGGGGTTAGGCCCCCATCAGGAAGCCTTGAAGTCGGCCAGCAGATTCTCCAGCCTCTTCTCATGGTACTTCTTGAAGTACAAGGTAAGAATAAGTGACAATGCTAATGGTGGAAGGGGCAGAGGAAGGGGATGGTAAGGCCTCTAAGCAATTGGGATGTTGGGATAAGTTTCAAAGATTGCTGCAAGATAAGTATTGGGGGAAATTTAGGTCAAAATATACCCATGATGACGTTGTTTTCACGGCCCCAGTGAGGGACCCCCTATCTTTTAGGAAACTTACACCTTGCTAGATTTGTTCCACAAATTCTTCACAAGGAAGACTTTGAGGAAATTTGTTAGAGAAGAATCCATACGCCTCTATCGATCCAAACACGGATTTACTAGGGGCCCCAAAGATTGGTGGAGATTGACCGTCCCGGAGTTAGAGGCTTGGTTGGGGATGTCTATACTAATGGGATTGAAAGTTACGCCTAACCGTAGGTGTTATTGGAGGAGAAAGAACCATTTTACTATTGCCATACATTGCTAACACCATGAGCGTGAAGATATGAAGCCATAACAAAGTCTTTGCGATATCCATAATGACTCTATGGCCCCAACGGATAAAAACGACCCTAACTTTGACAAATTAGTAAAGTTGAGGTGGCTAATTGAGTGAGGTGTGACTCAACGCGTGGCAAATTGGAATCTTGACAATTTGTCACCGTGGACGGTAGCTCATTGTTAGATACAAAGGTATGTACGGCCACGGCATTTAAACAATACATGCCGAACAAGCCGGGCAAAGTTTGGCTTCAAAATTTGGGCGGCATGGATGCAAAGTCAAGATCTCTACAACTTCCAGTCAGACACGAGCGGGACTTGAAGAAAAATCTTCGACCGCGAAACCTGAGAGGCGAAAACGGAATACGAAGTCGTGATGGGGTTGATGGAGGGTTTGACCGGCGGGCAACGTTGGTTGCCACCGATAACTTCTTCACATCACCGCAACTTTTTGTTGATTTACACGTTGCTGAGGACCTACGCCACAAGACTGCAAGGCGCCAACCGGATTGGGTTATCGAACAGTTGGTGGACAAGAGGCGCGGCGAAAGCTACCGCAAGGAGAGCCGATTGGCGGGCCATTGCACGCACTCCGCGTTATGCTCCCTTGTTTGGGCGACAAAACCGGCGCTATTATCGTTTACACACGCCAACTCGATCCCTACCGCAATCCCGATACCACACACGCGCCCGTTATACACGTGGAGAACGGAGCACATTCCCACTTTCTCCTACGCACTTAGAAAGATAATGCCATTTGATACGGGGCTTGATGTGAAGTGACCAACTTAGGGTATACACGCGCCTCGAAACCCATAAGTGGTGGATCGCATATTTATGTTTCGCTAGACTTATCTATTACGAACGCATGGATAATACATAAGCGGGAGAGTTAAGGATTGGGAAGACTCGCCAATCATTTGGAGTTTGTGTTGGATTTGGCTTTTCACCATGGCGGAGTGGCGGAAGACCGGAAGGGTGTGGGTGTCTCTTACTTCACGCACACCAGAGAGACTCATGGGCTTGAAAAAGTTCCAAGAGCTCCTAAGACTAATGCGGGTTTTGCAAGCGACAAGAAGTTTTTTACGAATTTGGTATGCAAAGATTGTGGCGGTGTTTGTGATCACATGGTGAGTTGTCAAGCGATCCCACTTTCACAATGACGGGGCGGTGAGTCTTTTCTATGCATGTAAGAAAGAAGCCACTACCTCTTCTTTATTTGTTTGCTATGTTGTTTTATTACTTATTTGATATGTTCTTTTATTATTTATTCTATTCTTTTATTTCAACGTCACTAAATTTGCCATGTTTTTTTCTCGCTTATTTCCTAAGTTACTTTATCGCTTATTCGCTTATATTTATTTTTTTCTTATTTCCTAAGTTCTTTTATTGTTTATCATATTATTTTATTGTTTATTCTCTTCTTTTATTTCAATGTTTTATTATTCAAGCATTACGCCTTCCACTATCATGTAAAATTCGAGGCACCACAAGCCTTGGCTTGGTGGTTAGGGCTTAGGCCCCCAATGAGGAGGTCGTGGGTTCTATTCCCATGCCGCATGGTGCTCACCACTATAGTCCACCCAACTATTGTGGGGGTCCTTGACCTTGTTGTATGGGTACCTCAAAGCCCTTTGGGGGATACTATGTCCAAGTATGTTCAAGGCATTAGTAACTAGGCTAGAAACTAGCGTAGTTATAGTGTCCACCCTCGAGAGGGGGAAGTAGTATTGTTTCAATTCCCCTTGTCCGTGGCCATCGGGATATTAGCATTACGAACGGACACTTCATTCACGCCGCCCCTTGAAAGGGACCGGAGTTTCTATCTATCTATCTATCTAAAATCTCGATTGTGAAGTAGAGGGAGCAATTTTTATTTTCCTGAGGCAATGGTCCAGGGAAGCATTCCACTTCTTCCATAAACCAGCAGGAGTAAGGGGTTTATTTTCTGATCCAGGGATGTTTACATTTTGTGAATACAGGCATGCATGGGGAATCACATACCCCAAAATGGAGGCAGCGTGTCATGGGGGTACCCCCAAATTGTTGAAGTGGAGAGGGTTCAGACCCCCCACAACACAGTCCAGCAGCGAATGGGTGGAGGTATACATGGGGAGGAGGGGGCAGATCCCCAATGCATTGCTGTCAGTGGCTCAGCCAGGGCATCGGCTTCCCATCACCATCAACGGCAATTGGGGGCCCCATCATCGCAACCGACGGCCAGGATCGCTCTATTTGATAATAGGGCTCTAGGCCTTGTTTTTTCCTTTCCATTTTATGGTAGCAGTGCCAAAATGGCGCAGTGCCGAAAATGGAGCCCTAGTAATCTTGAGTCAGAGGTACATAATAGATTCCCACGCAATAGTATCATGAACTCATTGCAGACATTATAGGGTATCTTTTTAGGGCACCATTTAGGAACACCTATACTTTCAACTTCAAAAATTCATAACTCATTGTAGAAGAGTCCAAAATGATGATTCCACTTGCTCTATTCTTCTACTAGTTTTCCCATGCACGAAAATTGCTTGTACTGGTGACATCCCTGTAGATTCCTCGTGCTGAAAATTGAGCCATTATAGAGCACCATAGGTGGAGGTCGTCAGACCTTGTCGTATCAACCTGCAGTGGCCATTTATTGCTGCCTTGGGTGACATTCACAACCCTTTGTTGGTTAGTGCTTTCTTTATTCACTTATGGCAGACTTTTATGGGCTCCCCATTTATTTCAGTATTTTATGCCTTACAATTTGCCATGGTGTCATGGATCCACCGGCTTTTGATTCTCATCTTTTGTTCTTTTTTTTGTAAAAGTCTGCCCATCTTACATCATCTTTGTCCACGGAGGACAAAAAGCTTGTGTGGGCAGCCTTGGAATACCAAGCACCAAAAACAGTAATCCCAAGTGACTTCCATTTCAAGTAGGAGTGTGTGCAATTGGAAAGAGGTATGATTGATTTTTTTTGACTACCTTCTTTACTTGATTCCTCACCCATTTGTAGTTGCCATTTTTGCTTTCGGGGCAATTTGTAATACGACTTTTCACTCCAAAGTCCAAAATTAGTGACTGCCCCTCCATTTCGGGCTCCCACTTTTTGCCTTCAACCAAGTGGATCAAGCCCCATCTCAACTCCAAATGGCACAAATCTTTACCCATGCATTCTTTAGACAATAGAGATCAAGATCCTACGGTTGGATTCTAGTTTTACTGCCCTCAACTTTTTTTACTGACCTTGACATTTTTCACGTTTTTGGACCTTTCTCCAGCGGGCCCAATGGATTGAAACGTTTAGGGGTTAAGTTTCTCATCCATATACATACATAGAGAGGTCAATGTGCTTAGCTTGTGAATCTTAATAAATATATCTTCAAGATATATCATATTTTGAATAAGAATCTGCTTTTACTTTGAGAAAATAGGTCGTTAAAGAAATCGCTTGTGGAGGGGAAGAAGTTCAACAGTTCTTCAGAGACTGTGAAAATGGTGCTCGCAGAGTTGCGGGAGCGCATCACGCGTGCCCTTAAACAGATGAGCAATGCCACTGTTGTTGATGAGAAGGCGCTCACGGAGTTTTTGAATGACATTTCAAGTCGGCCGATGTGCAACTCAAGATGATAAACAACATGCAAAAGAACATCAGAAAGACGGTGAACTTCAATGAGCTTGCTGCCGGCCACAACAAGCGAAAGATCATTCAACAGGTGCGTACAAGTGAACCTGTTCCTTCTGAACCTTTGTTTTGCAATTGCGAGAAGCACTGACTACCATTACTAAACTGCAGGCTGTTTTTGGTGAGCTTTGCAACATGCTTGAAACTGAGAAGCCATCATTTGTGCCCAAGAAAAGAGAGCCTAGCGTTGTCATGTTCGTCGGTCTACAAGGTGAGCACCCCTTGCTTGAATGTTGTGATTAAATATTTGTATAGAATTGAACCGGATGCTCATCAGATGACCAATCTTGCAGGTTCCGGAAAGACTACTACGTGTACGTAATATGCACGTCACTATCAGAAGAAAGGATGGAAATCGGCCCTAGTATGTGCTGATACGTTTCGAGCTGGTGCGTTTGATCAGCTCAAGCAAAATGCGATGAAGGCTGATATTCCTTTCTATGGCAAGTAAGTCGACGGGTTTTGAACTACCATTAGTCAATGAAGGAACTTGAAGCTCAATGGTCATTTTGTGAATGAGTTTCTACGTACCAGTCAAATTTGCAGGATACTTTCTTCTCTTGATTGGATATTTCTTGAAGCTTTAGCCACTATGACTTATTGCAATTTCTATAGACATGGAGGTGGAGGTGGAAGTGGGCACTATTGATACATTGGGCTTCATTTGCTAAGTTACTAGAGTATCATAGTTGCTGCTTTTATTGTTCACCGTCCGTGTATTGGGTGATGGTTTTATCGGGGAATGTCACTAATTGTATTCTATTGTGTGCAGCTACTTAGAGACAGACCCGGTTAAGATTGCAGGGAGGGAGTTGAGAGGTTCAAGAAAGAGGAATTGATTTGATTGTTGTTGATACAAGTGGTCGACATAAGCAGGAAGCAGCTTTGTTCGAGGAGATGCGTCAACTTGCTGAAGTTACGGTAAGAATTGCTGATCTATATGTATTATATATCTCAAAGTTACTTTCAAAGATGAAGCATCTCTGTTCATATATTATTAGGCTAATTTAGAACATTCATGCTTATTGTCCAGATGAGACTAATATTTTTGGGATAAGTTTGAACAAGTACTTTGGTGTGTGGATGCAGAGACCAGATCTTGTGATATATGTGATGGACAGTAGTATTGGCCAGGCAGCTTTTGAACAAGCCCAAGCTTTCATGAACATTGTTGCAGTTGGAGCCGTTATTATAACCAAGATGGATGGGCATGCAAAGGGAGGAGGTGCTCTAAGCGCGTAAGTTCACTCAAGGATGCCACCATCTTAATTTATTTCTTTGACATTGAGGAGTCTAATACTGGCATCTGATTATTGCAGAGTGGCTGCAACGAAGAGTCCAATCATCTTCATTGGTACAGGGGAGCACATGGATGAGTTTGACGCCTTCAAACCAAGCAATTTGTGAGCAGACTTTTAGGTGAGTGTTGTTGATTGCATCTTTCAAGAAATTGAGCTAAACACTTGTTAATTTTCTTAATTTGTTTGTATTGATTTCAACTATGAGATATGGGTGATTGGTCGGGATTGATGAAGAAGATCAACGAGGTTGTACCAATGGATCATCAATTATTAGAGGGAAAGTCCAAATTGCGCACCATGTATGAATTATTTCAAAACCTACAGAACGGGAGTCTCGGTCAGGTTACTCAGGTAATTGTCTACTAGCCACCCTCCCCTCTTGTTATGACCTCATGCAAGTGTCATCTTTATTCACTAACTCACATGCGTGTTATGAAATTTGGCAGATGATGTCCATGTTTGATGATTCCATGGGTAGCAACCCAATGGCCAAAAGCGGTGCGGAGTTTGGTCAGGCAAACATAAAAAGTTCATGGTGATGATGGATTCCATGACATATGCAGGTTTGGTCTCGTGCTCTCAAAACTCCTTAAATATTTGGTATAGAAGTTGACTTGAATGCATGAAGTGCGAATAGGTAACTAAAATCGATTTCATTTGTATGTTGTAGAGCTTGACAGTACAGATCTAAAGTTGTTTAGTGACTCGCGATCGAGCGAATTGCGAGGGTTCAGGACATATGGAGAGCGATGTAAGACAGTTGCTGGAGGAATACAAGAAGTTGACAAAGATATGCGGTAATATGAAAGGTCTGAAGTCCTTCAGGAACATGAATGCACAACACATGAGCCAAATGATTCCACCACAATTGTTGAAAGAGATGGGAGGCATCGGAGGATTGCAAGGGCTTATGAAATCGATGAGCCCTAGCATGTTCCGAGGCATGAAATAGTTGAAGTATCACTAGAGGTACATAATAGCTTAAGTTTGTCATACAACAGAACCATGTATTCACTACAATATTACAGGGCATCACTTTGAAGACGCCTATATATCCAACTTCAAAATTTTATAAATTATTATAAAAGAATCAAAATAAATGATTCAACTTGCTCTACCTTTCCACTAAATTTCCCAGGCACAAAAATTGCTTGCAATTGTAACATCCCTAAGATTCCATGTGCTGAAAATTGAGCCATTATTGAACACCCTACTAGACCACATGCTCGCTCTAGAGAAATATATCTGAATCTTGAAACCTGCTTTTTAGTATCCAGTGGGAACGTTTTATAGCTTATAACTCTCGTCAGTTGTTGTCTATCGTTACCGTTTAAATTGACCTCCATAATATCACCGCTCAAAAACACCTTCATTGACTGTTATTACCTCCGTAATACCACCGATCAAGAATGCCTTTAATTGTACGCAGAATGGAATTCATGTGCAGGTGAATGCAGAGCACGTAAAGTCCAATTGTGGTTCGACTTCGGATTTATTTTCTGCTGCCAAATTTCAGATCAGGGCGGGGTGTTTCACGAGGCACGGACATTTCGATGCAGCACGCGGTACGTGGAACCAATTTGGTCCAGTTTCTAGTAAGCGTTTCTCCGGCGTGGTTAAATTCCTGTTTCTCGTCGTTTCGATTGAGGTCCGTGAGTTGATGCTGGATGTGGAGGTGAAATGTGAGATTTGTAAATATAGTTGCGAACTACTCCATCGATTTGTTCTGAGTGTTCAGTAGTTGTTGCCATTTTTCAGATCACTAACGACCTGTTTATTGGTATCCGCAGCTTTATTGAGGTCGACAATACGTGGATTCACTCGGCCGGACGATCTCGGTTGTGGAACTATATCGCTGCTATTTCGGGTGAGATTTCCTTCCATCTAATGTAGTCTCTCTTGGGAATTAAACTTCTGGCCGTGTCGAACGGAGATCGTGAGCTGAAATAGTGTTTCCCAATCTGGTTTGTAGTTGCTGTACGAGATTCTCTGTCCGTCTCCTACACAGTACGTGAGTTGATGTGTGTACTACAGAGTCGAGAGCACGGTGACTCCAACTACAGTCACGGTTCTAGCCGATCGGTTTTCAGGTGTTGCTATGCACACAACATTAAATTCTGTTTAATAACCAGGTCGTTTGAATCCGGAGCTTGATTGGTTGCTCAAATTTCCCGTCTCAACGAAGCCGGAGAATCTCGTTTTTTCAGGAACGGAACGACTGCGCTTTCTGGTATAGTTGTGCACTTTCTGATGTTGTAACCTTCGAAGTAGTATTGTTGTTTCGCCGACTGGAGGCCATAAGTTGTTGTGTTTGTGTCCGGATAGATACTTGTCACGGTCACCATTGTGCACGATTGGATTGATGAGGGAGTTCTGTGTGCAGAGTTCATAGCTCAGAATGGCGCAATCCCGAGTGTTCGAGGTGCTGTCATTCGTTGACAACTGGTTCCATCGGCATCTGCCCAGCAACGCCCAAGACGACGCCGTGTCGCCCAGGGAGTTTATCCCGTATGAGCAGGTTTCTCCGGAATCAGTTCGGCAGAAGCTCCGGGTATACGGTCCCATGGAAGCTCCCCCAAATCTGCAAAGTCCGCTGCATTACCAATGCGTGACGACTATCAACAATCGGCCTTACTTTCTGCAGCTTCAGAAAAGGCCCGGCGATTTTGTCGTACTTAACTTCACTGCCATGTGCCTGCTCGATCTGAACCAGCCAGACACCTTCAGAAAGGATAGTATCTATTCTTTTCAGTCCATCTCCTACTACGAGTGCCTTGAATTTACTATGGAACACCAGTATTTCATCAGCCTCCGGATCAGACGCCTATGATCGACCTAGGTCCGATATTTTTCTCGCACTTTTCGAGACCCAATTGTTCCCGTATCCAGCAGTTCAGATTTATGAGACATTTGTGTTTTTTGTATAATCATTTGTTCAGCGCCCTATACCATGTGGGGTTGTTACTGTAGCATAGTTTCAGTTTCATGTGGAATTCGATCATGATGTAAACTATCTTCATCTGGGGTATAATGAAACATCTGAGACTGAATTAAGTGTTTATATGCATATGTTGATAATGTAATGTGCTAGGTGCAGTCATTCTACTACTATGACTTGATTATCAGGAACGAGCTGTACTCGTATCAATTTTCTTCGTACAAAACACACTGTGAATAGAATTCTCCTGGCAACCATGTAACTCAGGTTGCCAAAGGAGGTATGTTTTGCGTAATTATTCTTTCCGTCACCGACAGGCACCATGTTTATCGAACTTGTCCAAATTTTTGGATACTCTTCGGTGTAGTCCTTGAGTTCCCTGTTGTTGTATTTATGGAACGAGAGCACCATGTCTACTGAACTTGTAAGTTGTAACTCATGTAACCAGTTTTTTGGTTACTCTCAGATGTGGTCCTCTTCCGTCATACTTATGAAGCAATAAAACATCTAAAATCAAGTTAGGCAGCCTTATTATTGGACAGGTGTGGTTCAGTCAGGTGATGTATAATTATGAATTAATAGAAGAATGATTGTGTAAAATTTGGAGCTCATATAGGAGTACAAGTCAGGTACTTAATCTTAGTTAATGTTTGGAGTATATGGACGAGGTTCCTTTGTAGTTTTTATCTTCAACTTTGCTTTTAGTGTCAGATTGTTGAGCTCATCTACCCATTACAGATGGAGTCTTGAAATTAGGATTCATTGATGGATCTCAAAATTTTGTCACCATAGGGTAGTATGGATGTTGTTCATTAAGCACTAACTTAAATTGTAATTGTTCCTCTTTCCATTCCAAAGTACGATCTCGTATGGAGGAAAGGTTTGGTATAAGCACATAAGCACCCTTTGTCAAAAAGTTAGATAACTTGGGCACACGTGGGTTATGCATATATCAAGTCTTTTGAACAACTATATGTGACAATGAAAGTAAAAATCTTGAACAATAAAATGATAATCATGTGTTTTCTTGAAATCAACCAAATGTGAAGTGGACCAACGTGTGAATTATAGCAATTTGTTACTAGATTTGATTTGTGCATCTGGTAATAAATAGTGACGTTTGTCTCCTTGAAGTAGACCCTATTACATCTTAACACACATTCTCTCTTAACGAGAATGTAACTAAATTAACAAATCGAGGAATTAAATAATCGTAGTTGATTTTTGTTGTAATAATTTCACACTCATTAAGTGAATTATGAATCAATAGCATGCACTTTATTAACTTGTATGAAATCCAATCCAAAAAAATTGTCAAATTCAAAGTATGGGTAAAGAAATTATGACTATTTTATCTTTTAATTAGGTTTTCATTCAAAATCATCAAATTTAACATGTGGAATGTGTAAGGGTAACTGACGCGCTTAATTTGTTTCAACAATAATTCTTCTCCAGTTGACCACCCTCCACCTATATTGCCTTCTCTATTGACATGTCTGTAGTTTGAATGGATTTGTTGAACTCATACCTTATTGCGATGTTATTGCGATGAGGTATGTAACTGATTTAAGAATGAATTTTTGTCTATCTTTGTCATATCTTTGTCAATTATTGTAGATTGAATACAATTGCATTCACTGGAGGTAATTTTGACCGGTAATAATCGTGGACAAAGAGGGTGATATTGTAAAGACGAAATGATACCGTATTACGATTGCTCCATAATAGAATTTTTCAAACATAACAAAATAATACCTTGACAATAACAATTTGAGCATCATGCCAGAAATAGCGTTCGAAATACCATCTTTTCACATAAATTGGGGTAAGAAGGAAAACGGATCGTTCTCGATTCATGTCCAGAAGCGGCTACTGGTATTCCTGATCACAACCACTAAATCGATCGATCATTTCACATGCAGCCACGATCCAAGCGCCTTGGGATGTGTGCATAAATACTACTCGGTCAATCCTTTTAATCACACTTCAATTCGGTCAATTTCCTAGTAGACGACCCTCCTGTCGAGTCTCGAACTTTCTCCCGCTCGTGGATCGAAGTTGAAAAGAATCAAGCCTGCACAATCAAGTTGAGTTTCTTGGCGATTGGTTTGTTCCTAGTTTTCAGTAATTATTGTCATTCTCAGATCACTCTCATTCTGTCTCTTTGCATTTCAATCTTTCGGGTTGTCAACAGTACGCGATCTAGATTGTGTGAATGGTGAAGATTCTCGGTCCCAGTCTGGTATGGAGTTACAAGAAATTAGAGAGCTCATTGAGGCCTGTAGTCGATCCGGTTCCTCTAGTGTTCAGTGGTGGTTGTCCACTAGTTCGTTATTGTCCGCAGCTTAATTGGCAGTCGAGTCCACCCAGCCGGGACAAGTGATTAAATTGCTGTACTTTCTGGTTAAGATTCCTTGGAGTTTGGGATTCAAGTCACTATGATGAAGATTCTTGTCGGCATGATCAATTCCAGAAGTTAGTGTGGGGTTCGTACTAAGTAGATCGGTAATAGAGGACAGGTGAGTCAAGTTCTTCAATTTTCTGTCAATCGGTTCTATGCATTCATTAAATATAGATATTTTGCAGACCGATCATCTACTAGACAGCGACTAGGCAGCGGGCGGAATCACGAGGCGGGGGGACTCATCATGGCCGCACGCGCCAATGCTGTACCGCTCTTCGACGAGCCTGAAGGTTGGACTATTATTGATCCTCAAGCTTGGGCTATTCTTGATGCTTTAACAAAAGCAAGATATTTCAATGAAACGACTTCTAGTTGCAAGCAATGCAAGGCTCCGAGCAACTGCATGCGCAATTTCTGTGTGCGATGCAAAGTGGGGGGGTTATGTGACAAGAAATTTGACAATGGCGCTCCTCATCAAAATCACGTCCGTCTCCAAGTTTACAAGATCGACGGCCGGTTGTGGGTGAAAAAGGCAGATTTGTCGGAAGTTCTTGGCAGTGCCAATACCCCATTTATGTATGAAATCGACTCCGACGTGGGGATTGTCGCCTTCTTGCGACCGATGGGTCGGTAAACATCACGCCCTCGGGAACCCCATTCCAGGAAACTGGGACACTGGAGATGAAGTTCTTTCTTGTAGTACTACATGATTCTCCCTTCGTTTCTTGACACAACTCTGCAGTTATCTTACACAGCTTCCTATATTACATAGGTTATACAGATGCTTTTGTTGGGTGCAAACTTCAATAAGAAACTGATTGTCGTGACGAACCTACTTAGATATTGAAATCGTTACGTTCCGTAATAGTATTATTCTTCTATTGTCAAGCGTAAAAGACCGTTTGTGGTTCATACTGTGAGTTCATACATTCGATTTTATATGAAATCCAATCATGATGGCTAATATTTACTACCTATTATGGAGTGTAATGAATCATCTGAGACCGTATTATGAAGTGGTAATTAGATTGATATGCAACTCTTGATGCATTGTGCGGGTTGCAGTATCCATATGGTTGTGGCTTGATATCCGAAAATAAACTGTAGTTGTCTCAGTTTACGAGTGCTTCCGAACTGGAATTTTTACGAGTGCTTCCGAACTGGAATTTTTGAACTTTCTATTTATCAAACTGCGTTCGAGATTTCGCCACATGTGTGCTGAGTCCCATAAAAATGAATTTTGTGAATAGTTGTTGAACATTAGAGGACAAGTGGGTCTAGTTGACTTTTTCATCGAACGGTTCAGCTTCGAATTCGTTTGTCATAGTCATTTGGCAGCTCGAGCATTCTCGAGGCAGGGAGGTTGACGAGGCGGGCGATTTAATTACAACGCTTGCTTGACATAGCAGGCGCGGCGTGCAACCAAACTTCTGCGATTTGCAATCAAGTTCGTACAAGATTCTCTGTCCGTTTCCTCCAGATCCTAGAGTGCGTGAGTTGATGTGTAGGAAGGAATCAAGAGCGCGGGTGACTCCAGTTACGGTTTCTGCCGATCGGTTTTCAGGTGTTTCCATAAATTGTACATTTGTATCCGCAGCTTACGTGGCACCTGACATTATGCGAGTTCACGAGGCCGGAGGAATTCGTTCTTCCAGGAACGGAACAACTGCTGTTTCTGGTATTGTGCACTTGCTGGTGTTGTAGCCTTCGAAGCAGTTTTGTTGTTTCGCCGTCTCGATCGACTGGAGTCCATAAGTTGTGTTTGTGTCAAGATAGATACTTGTCACGGTCACCGTTTTCGCACGATTGGATTGACGATGGAGTTCTGTGTGCAAAGTCCATAGCTCCATAGGGCACCATGTCGGGTATGCGAGGTGCTGTGATTCGTTGACGACTGGCTCGATCGGCATCTGCCCAACAACGCCCAAGACGACGCCGTATCGCCTAGGGAGTTTACGAGTTTATCCCGTATGAGCTAATTTCCCCCACCCGTCCGGCAGTGGCTCCGGGAATACCGACAGGGGCCATGACCCTGCAAAGTCCGCTGCACTACCACTACTAGGAAAGACCCCGTTTACAATGCCACAGACGTTGTTACAACGTTGTTTTGTACAAAGAATGGGAGCAAGTGGAGAGCCTCTCAAACGTTGTTTTTACAATGAACACCATATTCGCTTAATTGGGACTATTCCTTAAATTTGGGACTAAATTTATATCGAAATTCATAGTAAAAGAGTTATAAAATTGCTAGTCGCTCGAACTCTCACCCTATAAAATGCGACATTGTCAATACTTATCTAGTTACTATTATGATTCGAAATTTAAACCGAAACCGTAAAACAAAAATAAAGTCGATGTGCGTCGCGCTTGTAATTCCACCAAAGGCAGGCTTTTCGCAGAACCATGTGTAGGGTTTAACTCAACATTTGCAACGCGCGGTACCTACCTCCCTTTAGACAATTTCGTGCATGATTGATATGGGGCCAATAAACGTTTCTCCAAAAATCGCTTCTTGCAATTGGGCACCCTTGCAACGAAAATAACTTAAAAGGCGATATTCGTTACATTGAGACGATTTGGAGTCATATTCGATCCGGGGGATAAAGAAAAAGGTTCAACATGTTCAATATATAGTGCACATATTGTCTCAATGTAACGAATATGACCATTTAAAGTGTACAAAAGCTACTCTTTCCAATGACATTGCGTAAGATGAAGTTGATAATACATTGATTGGTGCAATAAAATTTAATGTAAAAGTTCAAGGTACTTCCACATGAGTTTGAATGTTACCGTAATCGATGGTGAGATGGAAATATGACAACACGTTTTTGTAGTAGACTTCCTATCCTCTTTATTCTAGATGTGAGCCTAATACTTATGTTTTTCATGTATTGTTCTACCGTAATGTGTTTCGTAAGATTGAGTTCATGTATCAAGTTGCACTCAAACATGAGGTCCGATTCTTTTAGTTCCGTATAAAGATGTCTACTCTACAAAGGTAGAGCCAATTTAAAAATATCTAACTAATTATGGACTAATTAGAAAATAGTATCAACGCAGCGCTTGAGTCTCTCTTCCCGGGTAAGATGCTAGTGGTTGCGCATCAAACGAGTCCGTTGGGGTTCGAACGTGACCAAAGACGACTACAAACGTGTCACACCTTAACCACCGTAGGATCGAACGGCGCGATGACGACGATTCCACCAATATCACATTTATACACCCATTGAACAAATCGCACCACAAATGGATAGTATATCTTGGTTTCTATAGTTAAGTTACAGTTACGTGTAGAGTTTGTGTCTATATCCGAAAGGGATGAGTAGTTTTTTTTCTTAAACATCTTTGTCTTGTGGCCATTGAGGTAAATACATTACGAACAGATGTAGAAGAGCCGATCTTCGATTTGGATACCGGAGTTCTTATCCATTAATACATCGCACTTTTGAAAACGATATCATCTTGGTTCATTCGAGTTTATTACTATTGTATTGGTTGCCGACATATACTCATAGCATACGAAGACTTCCAATCAATTTCAAGAAAAGATTTATACAAATCATAGTTTCCGTAATTGTACATTGCTATGTGAATTTCTTTCTTATTGGAAGATTCTCACTGTCTTTTCACCGAATCTTTGTGAGTCAGAGATTTTGTGGTCTTAGTATGACACAAATTTGTATTTTTCAAACTGTATTAATAGGCCTTTCTTCTCAACTATTATTTTATGATACACCAAAGACTATATAGTACAAGTCTACCCTCTATTGTTACCTCTCGAGAATAGATCAAAGTTAACATAATTATATAGAGGTTATTAGTTAATAGCTATAAAAGTATTTTTTTTTGAGCAATTTACAAATATTAATATTTATAAATTCATGCGTTTGTGAAGAGTTCATGTGAGAATTCCATTGAGGATGTAGTTTTGTAGGATGTCTTTCATTATTAACATTTAGAGTCAAATTTACAAAGAAGGGAGGAATCTTCTGTTAATAGTCAACATTCATAATGTGCAATATGGGGAGTAGAAGAAATTTAACGTTTACAAACAGCTTTATATGGTACTTGTGAAAAATCTTATAATTATAATATTGACTAAATCATAGCGTATGTTGTTAATTATCGTAACGTGGAGACTAGTGGTCAACACCGAAAGTGACCGATTACATCGTAGTATCTCTAGGAACTCATGAGTAGTATTCGCTTTTGGTTCCCATTGCGCTCATCGAGACTTGTCTTCTCATCAAGATACAGATAGGTCCATTTTCTCGTAAATTCTTTCTCAAGAAAATGCGTAATATACATTATTCTCAAATCGAATATGCCAACTATAATTGCCTTTTGTAACAATTTTATGTGGTAATTGTTTGTCAAATGTTGATGGTTCAATCATTATGACGTAGAGCGGGAATGATTATTAGGAATGTGGGCCTGGCGAAGGCCGGTATAGTGAAGTTCTTGCACCTTTGTTCATAGTAAATCGTAGTTCATGAACTTAGCAAGAAAATTGAGATTTTTAGTAGCTCTAAATCACCGTGTTAGTGTAGTACCATAAACGGTTTTTGGCATGTATGATGTCAAAAATGTTCTATAACTTCTTATTTAAATCAATTCCCAAAGGGATACATTATACAACAGTAATGCCGATGGTCTACATGTATACTCGTATTGTAATGCACTACCCAAATCTTGAGACGAATGGATCTAAAATTTCTTACACTAAATCAAGATGATAAATTTCATGTAATTTGTATATATTATTAAATCTAGTACAATACATCTACAGCTTCTATACTAAGGAGTGCGTAATATTCTCGCTTATTGATTCTACAACTTATTAGTACATTTATTTTAAATTTTGTATCGGGAGTCGCTAAGAATGTCCATCGCTTCTTCATGGTTGACTCGCATGTACGATGATTGACAAGCATGTACAAATTTCACGACGATGACTCCATGTCCGAGATATATCTAATGACCTTGCGCTATGCGACGTTTATGCATTACCCAAACGCCGTGATCGGTTTTTACACGCCGCATATATGCAATCCACAACCATGCAATGCAAGTTAAACACCAAAGTGTAATGTTTTTCACCATATCACATCATAAACCTCAACTTTGTACACGTAAATTACAAAAGTAGACTCGCAGCTTAAAGAGTTAACTACGCTTTTTTTCTACTTTACCTTGCGATGATGGTACCGCTTCATCGTCACGCCTCTATGGCCCCGAGCATTGCAAATAATATAATCATTATTAGTGTCCACTACATGTTCCATATTTCCTCAGTGGAAATGTTTGGTTCATGTGACCCATTCCACGGTCTTGTCTGCCTTCAAAAATATTCCTCATTATTTTTTAACAAAGAGAAACCCAAAGAAAATATAAAATTATAAGTCCGCAAAAATGTTTTATCGGGTAAAGTCCAAGATTATAAAGTGACTACCCTCTATTCACATATGCTATGAATAGCTCGTGACGCTATAAAAGGCTATGGGTATACGCAGCCTTCATAGTGTTGAGGCCTCGTCTGCAGCCTTCATAAGACGATCGGGTTGAAGTTTTTCAATTTCTCTCAGAGGCGCACTCCCACCCTTTCATTTAATGTGGGCAACATGACTTTAACAATGAGAACGTGTGGTTAAGGCGAGTAAATGAGGGATATGGTAATGGAACTAACCTCAAGGACATTCTCTCGCATTCAAGTGAGTCATCTCGCCCCCGTAGTATGGATTCCCCGTCATTCCACGCTTGTTTTCTAAGTTAAATTGCTACAATGAGGATATAAAGAAAATTTCACATGTAAAAACCGAACGCACTGGTACATGGAATAACCTCTTCGCACTGGGTCGAATTTCTCGGTGGCATACTCGACCCCGACAACTCGTGCCGATGCAATGGAGGTGGTGGCTTGGCCCGGAAGTGGAGTAGACGGGGTGTCAAGATACTCTCCCCATCGATGACGCGACTCAACCCAAAGACTCGATAGTTTTCTCCGCTTCCTCGAGCTCCTTCGCTTCAACTCAAGCTCCCGCACGCTTCCTGCTCGCATCTCAAGCTCACGGCTTTTCAGCGGTTAGCTGCTTCACGGCGAGCTTCTTCTTGCTAATTGCCCTCGCTTGAATCCTCAAAGCTTTATCTCGCGACAACTTCTTATCATCATCACTCGCCGACATCAGATTATCAAGAAGACTTTTCCGACAACTCAAGATCGGTCCGTGGATATTCCACAATCGTTTTCTTATAATGAAGATCATCCTCGCTACTATCGATTAAGATGGGATTCTCAATATTTGAAGGTTTTGGGCCGTAAAATCTCCTCCTTACATCGCCTGAGCGCAGTGTAATGGTCTTTGCTTCACGGCGCCAACAGCATGACCCAATCGACAATGGCACAATCTTGTTCGAGCAGGAGCTCGAACACCTTCTCGAATGGAGATCCGGGTCTCCGTAATACGATGGTCTTCTCCCCGCGATCCCCGCATTCTCTCGCCATCGGGCAATTGACCACGCCCAAATTTGGGTGCTCTTCGCCCAACGTGTTCAAATGGTCGTTGCCACCGGGCGAAGGATCATCGGTGGGCGAGGAACGACAAAGAACGCCATCGGTCGAGAGGAACGGCAGAGGTGATTTCAGCAAACGATTGATCGATCGGTCAACCAAGCTCCCTTCAATAGGTTGAAGCCTTGAAAGCCAAAAGACGGAGTTCCATCCGTTGAAGTTTCACATGCCGGTGTTGGGACCACCGGGATATCAAATGACGTGCCGTCGGCCGCGATCGGGACCCCACCAATTAGCGGTTCGAGCCATCCCGAGACCGCCCCCGATTTAAACAGACCTTTCCGAGATGCGCCCGATAATCGAACCTACAAAATCCCGACTTTCGCCATCGGGTCTTCGCGATTATATCCATCATCACAAGAGCAAACCGCTACGCCAAAGTTCTCCGGCCGCGCAGCGCACTGCATCGAGGCGCATTTGGGAGAAAACAAACAAGAAAATCACCGAGCCACGAATGCGCCCCATCATCGAGAGAGACCTTTCCGCCGCCGCCATCTCCATAGCCGCCCTATGGCCATCCTCAATGTCCGGCAGCGATATTCTTCGAACTCTCGAGCAATGTTGCAAACCTCTCCGGATATGCGAGATCTCCTTCAAGATCAAGTCACTTTAGTCGCAGTGAATACTCGGCGTAGTCTTTGCCGCCCCTCACCTTCATCCGCATCGTCCTCATCTTCGCCTTTACATTCACGAATGAGTGAGTAGACTTAGGTAAGGTAAGAACTTAAACTTAAAGCATAGATTTTTGAAAAGAAGAGCATAATTATAGAAATCGAAATATGAAGAATCAGCAGGAAATACTATAGCATCAACAGATATCCTCGAATGTTTGGTGCACTTCATCATCCGCACATTCGCCTTCTCGCAGCCTTCAAGGCCCCTCCCTAGCCAAAATACCAAAGATCGAAATTTGTCGCGATGTCTTCGTGGCAACCACCGAGGCACTCTCATCCGAGTTCTCGGATTCACTCAGATCTTTAGATTTCCAACTCGTGCCATGATGATCCGAGACATCGCGCTGATTTTCCGGGGTGGAAAAGGTGCGCAAAACCCCGTTAAGTTACATCCGAACTCAGAATCAAGGCTAACATATCGCTTAATCTCCTCGCAGAGCGACGCCTATAGGTTTCAAACCATTCATCCGCCCAAAACAAAAACCGGTTAGTGTAGGAATCTCGCCATCGGGCCATAGCCCCTCGGAATTTACAAATCGCTCAACCATAATAATACAAATAGGACTCGCAGAATCGCAAACCGATATATGTCAAGACTTCCTCGACAAATGGGCAATTGCCCTGGATCTACAAACCGAAATAAAAATGTGTGTACTCACCACCGCAGCCGATCATCGCTTTCGACCCGCAAAGAATGCGTATAATCTTCACAGGGGGATGTCATCTTCGTGAGTTCGTCAAGTCGCTCAATGAAGTCTAGGTAGACCTCCATGCGCAGCCTCATCCTCCTCGAGATGGGTACTCGCACGCAGCCAATCTTCTTGAACTTTTCTTCACTACGGAGAACTTCTTTCCAAGCCAAGGGTTGGCAACCGCTCTTCGAATAGATGAGCACAACAACCCCATTTCCCTTCGATCGCGCTATTCAAGAAAAATATTTCTCCACCGTTGCCGCTTATGTATTGAGATTCTCAGACCGTATAGTTCGAAAATACGTCATTAACGCTGCACTTCCTTTGATTTGTTACAAAGGCGAGATCACCAAACCGCGACGGGGATGTAACAAATGGCCGGGCTTCGTGAGCACGTCCAAGATGGATTTCAGAATCGCGCCCACTCATAGCATCAAACTCAAAATCCTCCTCTTCCGTGAATTGGCCGATGGGACGGAAGTCTAAAATGCCACCCGCGATGTTCGATGACGCCGGGTTTGCCAATCCTCCCGATATACTTCACCCCATACGCCTTGGTTTTCCACATGGATAACCTTCGAGAACTTCGTGAAATTCCGAGTTTTCTCCAATACGCCATACGTGGGGTGCAACGTCGGGTCGGAGAAGGGGTTTCTTTTTCGTAACACGATCGATCTCCGCTTAAAACCCAAGCGGAGGGCTCTTGCTCGCGCTCGGGTTGTCACTAGCTTTCATGAACTTTGCCAGGTGAGAGCTTAGTACCTCTCCGGATCAACTCGTCCATGTGGGCGGAGTTGAAACCTATCTCCGTCTTGAAGCGTTGCCACGCTCCGGATTTACGCCATCATCTACCCAAAGCATAGCCGGGTAGTACTTGTTTATCCAAATAATCACGGCGTTTTTTCTCGCTTTTTTTCTCTCACCCACTCCTTCAGATCAGAAAGCAGAATTTGTTCTTAGGTCTGTTTCGACCCAATGTATACTTTGGGCGGAAGAACTACTTCTTCATTTTCCGGCGTTATGCCTCGCCACCGTTAATCTCAAGGCCCCGTGTGTTATTCGCGCTACAAGCTCGGTCAAACTATACGCTCCCATACCACGGATACACTTGAACGCCAGACGCGACGGTGTGCTTATGCTCCCATGGCTCGACATCTTCCTTCCATTTGTTCCCCGTCCGGATTAATAAGATCGCCACTTTCGCACTCAGCCGAAGGCATCCATAATTCGATTGCGCAGCAAAGACATCAGCGCACAAATAACTCAAACTCGCCCCGATACTCTTTTTGCGCCTTGTTCGCATTCCTCATCTGCATTGCGTTTAAAGTCTCCATCGCTTTCAATTGGAACTCCTACACAAGCAATAGCAACGAAGATGATCCTCAATTATTAACGTTGATATATTTTTAGCCAGCTGGGCAATTGCCCACCGGATTGCAAACCTTAATCCAATAACGAACAAGAAAATGATAGATGACATACCTTCCAGTTTGACTTGGATTTGCCATCGGAAGTTGGGTTACCGTAGCGCACCCATAGGTCGCGCATCGAATGTGGAGGAGGTACTGGGAGTCCCAGTGGAAGAGATTTGTGTTGTTCACCCTTCTTGAAAGCTCCGACAATAAGAGGTTGTCATCCGTCCATACAAAATCGCATGTCCACGCTCGTATATGTCCTTCACAGCTTGAATCGACGCCCTTACTCGCCAAGAGTCCGACGCCGCCGCTTCATTTAATCGCCGCCCATTGATGATATAAAACGGCAGATTCAAAGCAGCCTTCAACGTTTCCGTTTCTCATCACAAATGGGCATGAGTGTAAGTGTTCCGCTTCGTGGGTGTACAGACGCCAAGAAGACTTGGAACAAGTCGCCTACCGCAGAGCGCCGCGAAATGGGCGGTACTTCATTTCCTTCTTGCCATGAAGTTCATACGTTTCACGTCCACTTCGCCGTGAAAGATTGTCCCCAAATGTACATGGGCTTGACTCGGTCCCCGAACTCAATCGCCTCCTCCCGGAAAGTTTTCACGCCTATCTCCTTGCCTTCGGGTACTTTCGGGTGTTTCTTTTGATTCTTCTTTGTCTTCCTCTTCGGCTTCTTTGGTTTAGTTTCTCTTGTACCTCCGCCGATGAACCGCTTTCTTCCCGAACTCGCTTCTCGGACTTCTTCATGACGCTTGGTCCGTCCACTTCCTTTGGTTTTCGGAGTTGCTTTTCTCGCCTTTGGAATGTTTAGTTGAGACGACCTCCTCTACCTCCTCTTCCTCACTATTCTCAAGTGGGCAATTGACCACCGGGCGATTATCACCTTCAAAGACTAAGAGGCTTGGTCGTATCTTCACCGACTTCGTCTTCATCATCCTCCATCGCCACTTCTTCTCCTTTTAGACCGCTGCCCACAACTTGGCTGTCGACAACGACAATGCTAGGTTCCGCCTCTGCTTCCTTTTCCTCATCTATTCTTTTTTGTTTGTCCTTCTTCTTGCGGCTGCCTACTGGAGGACAAGCAATCGTTGGTGCGGAGGGCCTTTTTCGACTTCGGGGTGTGGCTTCAGCAGTGGCTTTCAAGATTACCGCCTTGTTGATTTCAAAGAATTCTTCTCAAAGAATGCTTCTAGTGTCCTCTTCCTCTCGTAATGCCGATCGATTCAAAGCCCCGTTGGCCCCGGGGTAGAATAGGACCGCGGTGAAACTCGGATATTCCTCGCCGTGGACTAAAAGGTCGTTTAAAAGTGGCCGCGGCTCAAACTTGTCTTCCTTGAAGAAATAGAGGTTGGCAACGCTACCAGATGCATTGACCAGCCATACAATGAGGTTGTCGCCATGCACTTTTACATCCGTCACAGTTACGGACGCCATTGTCGTATACGCCACTTCAAGATCGGGAGGCAAGATGTTGCTCACCACAACTCGTAGAGAGCACTCCACCGCCCTTGGGCATCATCTTCTCAGCCTCCATCGACCATTGCCGAGGAGTGGCTAAAGCCTCGCTTCGCTTGGTACTTCTTGCCCACATTGCAGTCTCCACGGACATTCACATCTCTAACTACATCGAACAACTTCTTCAGGGCACCTGTGTATGGAATGTCAGGCACCCTCTCCGTCTCCTTTCGCTTCTTCATCCCCTGTTACAAAGATACTTGAAGTCACTAACAATGTCGCAAGTTCCAGTGGGCAATTGCCCACTGGGTGCAATATCTTGTTCTATCTACCTCTAACAAAAAGTTAATTTCCAGCTATTAATTAATTTACTTCCCAACAAGAAGTTATGACCAGTGGGCAATTGCCCACTGGTCTGATGGAATTTTCATTCCAGTATAGGAATATTCTCACATTAAGTGGCACTAAATGTCGCAAGTTCCAGTGGGCAATTGCCCACTGGTCTGATGGAATTTTCATTCCAGTATAGGAATATTCGCACATTAAGTAGCACTAAATGTCGCAAGTTCCAGTGGGCAATTGCCCACTGGGATCAGTTTCTTGACGTACTATCTAGTACTTTTCTAACAAAAAGTTAATTCCCAGCTGTTCATTTACCTACTTCACTAACAAGTTAGGACCAGTGGGCGATTGCCCACTGGTCTGATGGAATTTTCATTCCAGTGAAGGAATTTTCGCACGTAAAATACACTAACAATGCCGCAAGTTCCACCAAAGAATTGCCCACCGGGTGCATTTTCTTGTACTATCTCCTCTAACAAAAAGTTAATTCCCGGTCGTTAATTAATCTACTTCCCTAACAGAAGTTAGAACCAGTAAAGTTAGGACCTGTCCAATTTCTAAAATGCTACTTACGGCATTAAGATAAAACATTCTACAAACTTGGGAATTAGGAGCTTATATTGTAAAAACTTACAAACCGACAGAGTCGTTGAAGATGTCCGCAAAAACAGATCCAAGTTCACGGGTAAAAGTCCTATTTGATGGTGCTAGATTTCTCGCATATGAAAAGTTGGAATGGTCAATATCTACAGTAACGGCACGTATTCAACAAAAAAGAAATGTTGAAAGTCACGTTGTCGGGCCTAACAATGTCACTAACAAGCTTCAGCTGGCAATTGCCCACGGATGCGCTTCAGATCAACTTGAATTTCGCGCACCACACACTAGTGCGACCCAATCACTTTAGTCTTCCTAAACGCCCTTCTCGCAGTCAATTGCTAACTCGCTCCCTCCACACACTAGTGCGACCTAATCACCCTCATCTTCGTAAACGCCCTTCCGAGTACTCAATTACTAAATTGCTAACTCGCTCCCTCCCCGAGTCAGCCGACCAATAACCATGATACTAAGAAACGCTATGGCCTACGAGACTAATCGCACTTAACTCCTTCGCCGCAAATTCCTCACCGCCCGAACTAATTCTCGATTAGTCATATGCATCACATACAAGTGCCGCCTTGGCCAACGATTTTTTCTAACGCCCTTCCCAAAGCTGGTCAATTGCCCACCGGAAGTGTACGAATTTTGTACAAGTTGTACTATACGACGTCGAATTCAATTTTTTATACCATAATTATACATTTAGAATATAAGTGTATAAAAATATTTACATCAAAAGAAATACGAGCTCGTGAACTCAAAGACGAACAATGTACGCTTCAAAAGAAAGCACTCACCGTTGCAATTAGGTCATCACATATGTAAAAGAAGATTAAAGAATACGCCGCTTGAATCGCACGCTTCAACACACCGATACGGACCGGTTCAAGTCACGGAACCACCGCATGCAAGCACACGATTCATTCTCGACAAGAAAACAAACTTTTCCTCGGTCACAAGGAAAACAACTACTCAATCCAATAAAGCTTTTAGTAATCATCATCAAAGCGACAATCATAAAACGAATGTACGAGCTTTCAATGGGAGTAGTGTATTACCTTTTCAAACTTGCAAAGATCCAACAGATGCCTTGTTTCAATCCACAAAACAATATACAAGTCGAAAAGATCCTTGGCATTCACTCCTTTTTGTCCCCGGAAACCACAACCACCATGATAAGATTTCTTTCTTCGTGCAGCTTAGTCGACCTTCATAAACTCATGAATACAAAGTGTAACCTTATCTACACGATCCGTGCTTACGATGATACCTTCAAGGCATTGCAAGGTGTCCAGACACCACTCACGCCAAGTCCATACCACTCATCTTCAAAGCATATAAAAACTCGATCTCCTTTCTTGAAATCAAGACAAAAATCAAGATGTGGTGGAATCGATGGACTAAGAATATACCAACACATGTAGCCTAAAGTACACAACTGATGCTTACCGACAGCTTCAAAACTAAGCATATTACTCATGTTTGACGACAACATACTTATACCTCTTAGAAACCTTGAGAGAGTTCAATCATTATCCTTTATGGTTCAAGAGAGCCTTCGTAGTATACAAATTTATTTAGTAGCCATCTGTGTATGTGAGCAGTGGGAGCGCAAAGTGTGACGAGGAGCATGCAAGATGCTTTGCCTATTACAAATCGGGCATCATCTCTACACAAAGCATTTCCGATCGGTGCACCACTAAGAAATAACCTCCTTACAGCTCTCCTATACTTTTACAATCATCGACCATCTAATCTGCGAGATCAATTTTTATTCAACTCAATCATTAGCTAAAGAGAAAAAGAAAGTACGAAAGGGAAAACGATTACATGTAACGTAACATCGATGAAGTAGTCTCTCGCGAGCCAAATAATTATTTTAGAAGAAAAAGCTCCCGTCTGCCTATGAATCAATATTAATCGTATTTTCGACACAAAGTGGTTCGGGAAGCATGTTCTTAGTAATTTTACAAGAATGTTGAGCATCATCATTATCTAAAGGAAGTGAGATTTGTAAACTATCACAAACCGCTGCGGTGAGCTAACATCGCAACAGACAACCCGGGAGCATGTCTCTACCGCACGCACTTGAGTAAAGTCGTAAGACATGCTTCCCATACACTCTTTGATGAGATTAAAAGTGTGTATGTAATCTAGGTGCATTCCAAATCAATTACCGTCTTCACAAAAGTGACATCATCCGAAAACTGAAAATGGTTCATCGACAAAGAAAAAGCTAGATTGCAACCGCCGTGGTATGTGATTTCCTCGGCGCACTCACATGCATTACATCAGCTGGAATCGTTACAAAAGGGAAATCACACGAAAACTGAAAAGACTTTTGAGGACAAGAAAAGTTAGTTTCCGTTTGAAAGATAGCAAGTATGTGATTTCGTTGCCGAGTCAGGTGTATTACTACACTACAAAGAATCTCCTAACCGTGATTAACGCGCAAATCGCATCAAGCAAGTGCTACAATTATTGAGTGGCAACACACACGCAAAGATATGAGGAAGTCCGCAATCAAATACAAAACTCATGCAACGACGATGACGGGCGGCCACATACCAGCTTCTTGAGATTCACGTTGGCATTGTTTTTGATGTCGGCGCTCACTTGCTATTGACGCCGCCGCTCGCTTCGCCGGGCGCTGCCGTTGACGCCCCCGACGAGCAAGCGCCACGAAAAACCCCACCGCAAGCGCCCGAACAACCCCACCAAAGAAGCACCACGGAAAAAAACCCGAGCAAAGAAGCGCCCCGAACAACCCCACCAAAGAAGCGCAAAGGAAAAACTCTACCAAAGAACCGAGACGGAAAAACTCTACATCGTCACGACATAGAAAGCAACGACACGGAAAAACACGAGAACTTCAGTACTTCACAACGAAACCCTGGAAATCGAAATGGGAGGGGAGAGAAGGTGCGCCACCAAAACCGGGCCAGGTGATACCCGCGCCCACGCCCACTTGATACCCGTCGCCCACGCCCAGTGATACCCCGACGACGCCAGTGATACCCGTCGCCCACGCCTAGGTGATACCCGTCGCCCACGCCCGCATGATACCCATCGCCCACGCCCGCATGATACCCATCGCCCACGCCCGCATGATACCCATCGCCCACGCCTAGGTGATACCCCGCAGCAGTGGTACCCGCGCCAAGTGGTACCCGCTTTCTACAACATGTGGCATGGTTCACTAATTCATGCGCTTAATTTGAATGAAGAAATTTTTCCGGGAATCCCTTATATTCCACGATTGCAATATATGGATGTTATGCAAAAACTTTCTAGTTGTAAGCACTAATTCACTTTCTATTTTTGCACCCAAACATTCTACGTAAGTCTCGACAATCTATGCCAACTCGTATCTGAAATTTTGGTCCAAATGGTTAATGATATGTCTATTACACTCTGCACCCTTTATTGTCACACCTTGGGTGACCAAAATGCATGTGATAGTGAAGAGGTCTCTAGTGTTAATTTCGATCCGTGATTGTAAAGAATTAATTGTAAGTGTGATATTATGGAAGTGTTTAGAAATGTAATGAAGAATACTTTTAGCATGCATAGGTATAGAATATGAGATTTACTAAAAAAAAATTCACTACACTTTCAATCTCTTCAGACTCATATGCTCAAGTTTCTTATGTATGTGCCAATCATCACCATCTAAATGGTATAAGAACATGGGATGTTGACATCAAGGTAAAGAGTCACATGCCAATATTCTAACATGTGATAAGACAACAATAAACTGAGCTCTAATCATATTTTGTATCCTCTTTGTTACAACTTTCTGAGGAATAGATCACCTCTCATATGTCTTGAAGTGACAACAATCTAAGCTGCATCATCATGCACGAGATAAAATAAAACTCTTCTAGTTTGTTTGTTGTGAGGTAAACTTCTTCGATGCTTGTTGGACTGTGATGCTCTTGCATTCACCATGAACCCTTCCAAAGTGGATTGCATATTTTGTTATACTTCAAACTCCTACATAACAAGAAAAAATCAATCAACACTATAGTCATTTGCCAAACTTATCATATTTCCTCCTAGCCTTCCAAGGAAAAAACATAAGTTAGCACTTAACTACCAGAGAGCATATTAGAAATCATACTTTCCAATTAATTGTCTATTGAACCTAATAAGTAGAATATAAATTGGAATAGCAAACTCAAATCAATGTTACAAGTTGCAACCTTTACAATGATGAACATAGAAGCAAAATGATAGAAAGACTTACCTTACTTATGAGCCCTATTGAGTTTCAATCAATTAGCATAAAACTTCGATATCGATGACTTTGTACAAGTCACATGTGCAACACACAACTTCGAGAACTTGTCACAAATTGCTCCATCCGCAACAACTCGCATGTGTAAAACTTGAGGATCCCTCTCCTATCATATAATCCAAACACTGGCAAAGAACACGAGCTTCAACCACTTGAATTGTTGAGCGCTCCATGTTGTTTTTATCAAACCGCTTCATCTTCATGATCTTCTTCTTGGTGGTTCTCCAACACTGGTGATGATATTTCACCATTCTCTACTAACTCTATAATTTCTGAAGTAGAGTATTCACCTTCGGTATTGTCTTCAGCAACCATAGCAATGTAATCAGAAGCTGAAAGCTTCTGGATAAGATTGCCATCCTTCGATTTGCCAAGATCCAAACTTCCAATAAGCTTTTCAAGTTCACCAATTTCAGTTCTATCCTCTTCTTCACCTTTTCTGATGATATCCGCATTCCAATCTCGAGGCAAAATATTGAGATTCTCCAAGCATTACGAAATGTTTCACCATCAAGCTCACTCCATGCTCCAACAATCCATACCATGGAATGCAACAGGTCCGTATGGATAGATCCCAAATCTTGTGTTACATCGGTAGCAGAATATTGCTCTATTGTCCAAGCCACCAGCTTCCTTTTATAACGCAATTTCAAGGAAGCTATAATCCCTTGATCCAATGGTTGACTACCAAGTCACATTTATCGAAAAAATAAAAGGGTAATATTGACAAAACATATGCCTCAAACTCACCAATCAATGTCTTTTGATGCCTTCAACTTGATGGCTAGGAGCGTTGTCCAATAAAATCAAGATTTTCCTCCCTTGTGCATGCATCCTCATATTTTCATACATCACCAAGTTTGTAAAAATGTCTTTGGTCATCCATGCTGTGCTATTGTTGTAGTAGTGCACAAAGACATTAGGATCAAAAGTTTTAGGGAAACACCTTGGCCGAGCAGATTTGTGAATAAATACCATCTTGAACTGCTCCTTTCCAGAAATGTTAGCTCACAGCTCCAAAGTGATACGATCCTTTGATTTCTTCATTCCCCTTGGACGACCTACATTCAAGGTTTTTGAAGGGAGAGCCCTATAAAACAAACCTGTTTCATCAAAATTAAAAACATCCTCCATGTCATAAGTTCCAATTATTGCAAACAATTTGTGTTGAGAAACACAAACACCATGAGCATCCGCATCGCTAGATTCACCATGAAGGTTATGACATGCAATTCCATGCCTTAACTTGAATTTCCACAACCACCCGTGAGAAAGCTTGAAGTCTTCTCGCAGAGATGCCAAAAGCATCTCTCGATTCTCGCCGCTTTCTCATAAAGCATTGCATCATTTAGAATTCCTCTTCTCGCTCGAATCAGGCAAACCATAGCATCAAAGCTTTCTCTAGTTGAGGATACTTAGAATGCCTAGACCTCTTTCTTTCACCTTGATGAATTTCGTGTTCAAACTCAAGCCATTTCTCTCGAATGCTCCAAAATTTGGTGATTGTAGTTCGATTCACCAATCTAAAACCATGATGTTCCACCATATGTCGTGCAAGCTCGTAATGTGTCAAAGAAGGAAATTTTTTATGAACTTCACAAATCTTTCTTTTCTCAGATCCACTCAAATCCACACGATGTCTTGTTTTTGAAGAACTAGACATCTTTGAAGTAAGTGGTGTACCTACACGTACAAATTATTATCATTAGTATTCGAAGGGGAACTACTAATAGCAAGAATGAGACAAACACATCACAATCAATATCACCGCACACAAATGACATGTGTTTTTTGCACTCTATCTTGAACGGAGAGAAATGAGAATGGTTATACATATTGTATGGAACACTTTGCACCCTTTATTGTCATATTCTCGGTATTGACAAGGTTTGGGTTGCTAAGAGACAGTTCAAGCGCGGAATAAGAAACGGCGTTGGAGTGATATATGATCATGAAGAGAGAATAATAGACTTACAAAGTTGGCAAATTGCGTGTCCGCCACTCCAGCGACGTTCGGTACTTGTTCAAATCCTGCGACTTCGAATGCTACGAATCTTGTCCGCTCCAATACTTGCAACACTCACTCAAACCTTACAATAACATAATTTCTTCAAGCTTGTCTTTACGTTTTGCAACACTTGCATGAAAAGCTTAAGCAACAATTCCGCTCAAGGAAGTGGTGCTTGAGAGAGCAAACGCCGTAAGAGGAAGCACTACATTCAATGTGAGTCGGCTAATTAAGACACGTTGATTTGGGCGCTTCTTTATTAGCACATTTGAATGTATGCTTGTGACATTATCGGAAGTGATAGTGATAGATTCGGAAGGAATTAAAGTCTATATGAAGACAATATGCCTCTTCAATGTTTTGGGTTGTCATCCAATATTATCAACTTAATATTTGGTGTGCTTAGATGTTAACTCTCAAATTTATTAGTTGGATTAGATTCCATTTAAAATTTTGTAATTTTGAAGAATAACTTAACTTTATCTTCAATGTCGTTAAGAGAGAACATTTATTTTGGTGAAAGGGTCTATTTTTCTTTATTTTTTGCAAGTTTTGGGGTTCCACCATTGCAAGGCAATTATTGAATTAAGAGAGTTGTTTTATTTTTTTCTTGGTAGAAAAGCATGTTAGAAAAAAATACACACCTTTCTTGTTTGGTATTATTTGATTGCACTCGAGAATAAGGGACCGTTTACATGAGCGTCAAGCCGAGCATGGGGCCAAAAGGAGGACAAAAATCATCTCAATGCGGTTAGTCCACTACTCGTAGTTCAAAAATGGACCAATTGCATTGATAAGAGTTTTGCTTTCCATCGAACCCATAGATAGTTTGACTCCCCATGTAAGGCGGTTCTAAGGGAGACTGCTCAAAACTAGAGCGACACCAACAATGCAGCACTAGGCTTTTTTACTCAGAGACACATAATAGCTTCTTCACTTAGAGATATGCAATAACTTCTTCACTGAGAGATACATAATAGCATCCTTACTCAAAGATACATAATCTTCTTCACTTAGAAATGCATGATAGCTTCTTCACTCAAAGAAAGAGCATGCACTCACAATGAACATTATAGGATGCAAAATTAGGGGACCATTTTAGAAACACATATGAGCCTTCAAAATTCATGAATCTACTTTCATTTATTTTCTGCATGCACGAAAATTGCTTACACTAGGTACTTCACCATAGATTGTGAAATCTGAAATTGAGCTATATTCAATCTCTCCCTTCTATGAGCCTGATCGAGGATGTTGAATTATTATTTTTGCCACCAACCAGATTGCTCGAAGAGGAGGGGCACAGTACGTGCTGGGGGAATAGGTGGCATGGCAGACTGCCTTCTTTTTATTTTTTTATCCTATATACTCATTTGAGAACACGTTTAAATCCTGTCAGTCATGGATGTATAAACATGTGAATTTCATCCGCACGTTCTGTCCGTTGACAGTTGGAATCGAGTTGAGGAATCAAGGGTTCATTTTTCAACCCTTTTTCGAGCATGCCCATCTCTTATTTTATTACTTTGTGGTGGGGACTTCATATTTCGATGGGATTTTTAATTTTTTAAATTTTTTTCAAACTATGTTTATTGACTACCAAATACTACATCCACCGTTGGGATTTTGAAAATTTCATGGTTATGTGTGAATAATATGGAGTCAAAAGCGTGCCTTTGTATGCATGTTTTTTCTTACCTCCTTCAACTCAATTTCACATTTACTACACTTAAGATTTTATAAAAATTCCAAATTTTTTTAAGCTTACTCGAAACTCAAGTAGTAACTGGATCCGTAGAGCCTCATCCAAAAATAAATAGATAAATAAAAATAAAAATAAATTGATTTTGACCTCTAAAATTTATTTGCTCAAATAATAGCCTTGCAATGGTGAATCAAATCAAATATCTACACATAAAAAGTCCTAATTAAAATCCTAACTAAAAAAAAAAATTTAAAAATCCAACAAGAAATGAACGAGATATAGGTCTTTAATAAACAACCATTTTTTCATTGTTTTCATCATGGTGTACATCATTGCAAATCTAATACCGTAAGTATTTGGTTAAAAATCTTCTCACTAGAGAGTTGTTAGATTTCAAAAAACCTTTTGATATTGACATTTATTTCAAATTTTTTTCCACTAACATGTTAACATCTTCACACTAATATTCCCGAATTACCCAAGTTGATTGATTTACGTAATTAACGAGGGTAGCCTCTAAATTTTTTCGAGCAAGGGCTTTGAGTTTTGAGTAATTCTTCATATTAATCATTCAAAATTTATCAAAATTCGTGATTTTGTAATTAAGTTTTTATAAATTAATTGTGTGCTAATTGGTAACCTTGCGTTGGTAAAAATACCCCAAATTTTTAGATTAAGAAAAATCAAAACTAGATTACTTGCACCAAAATTATTATAACTGGTATTCAATGGTTGATTGAGCAAAAATCTACCCTAAATCTAAATTCAAATTGCAATCCATCTTCACAAAAATTGATATGTAACAATTGGTAAAGAGAATATGGCTCTTCAAGAAACATGTCATTCAATAATTATTTTGGTGTAAAAACATCATTGCAAATCACATACCAAAACTATTAGAATCAAAAACCTTCCAATTAGAAAGTTGTTGGAATTCAACTTCCGTTCATATAAATGTATCAATAATCATGATAAAGGAATTTGAAATTCAGATAATTAGCTTGCAAAGGTAAAACCTACCTTGACTAAAATGTATGCTAAATAATCCTTCATACTTGTTTGGAAAAGTCTCAATTTTAACAACACAAAGTAGACTTAGTTTGTAATAACAATAAAAATTATTGGCAAAAACAAAGATAGATAAATAGAAACTTCGGTCCTTTCTAAGGGGGCCGGCATGAATGAAGTGTCCGTTCGTAATGCTAATATTCTCGATGGCCACTAGACTTTACCATAAGATCTTATAAAAATCACCTGAACGAAGTTTTCAAATTACCCATTTAGTTTGAAAGACTAGTTTTATTCCGACTTATATTCTAAATATTACCAAAGTATCACATGTATATTACCCAATTACCATGCAAGAATCAAATAGAATTATCGAATAAGTTTATGAAGAAGGGTAAACTAGCTAGATTCTCATCAAAAAACTTCCCGAACAACAATTCTTAATTAGGAGAAGTTACATCATGGTAATTTCATGAGTAGAAACGTAAATTCCAACTTCCAATCAAAGCGCAGCCGATTTCGAAATTAAGGAGCTGGGATGACGTGGGCCGGCGGCGCATTGGCGGTGGTTGCATTCACTGTCACCACTCTTCCTGAGCATCTACGATGTGGAGCTCGCAATCGCCTACGAGCGTTTCTCGTGGCTTTTCCTCCACCTGCACCGTCGCCACCCATTGCCGACCTCATGTTGTCGATTGCCGACTACTTTGAGGTCTTTGGAGCGACAACGTTTTATTATTGTCAACGGCAGCGGCGGTTCGTATTGCAATTGACTCTTTGTATTTAGGAGCATTCTTGCGGAACTTCTACATTAGCCCATCTTCCTGTGGCGCACGATCTGCACCGACTTGATAAATTCGTTGTGCCTGTGAGTACACCTCTCCATCTGATACCATGTGCTGTATGTAAGCTCCATCGTACTGTCTCCGATTTTCATGTGCAAGGTCTTGTGGAGGGGTTAGAGAGGCGATCTTGCCGTGCTGATGTGCACGTCATTGATTGCGAGGGTGGACCATGATTCACCCGGCCGTGGTGGTCACAAGATTGTGTCGTAGAACTACTGCTGATGGTCAATGAGGTCCCGAACTCGGGAATGATCATCATAAACTTACTTTCGGGCATCTGCCTTCATACGATCTCTATTCTTTCGATCTCCATTGTTGGGGGTACGTGCGCTGCAACAAATGCTCAATATGTAGTACTCTGCTTTGTATGAAGGTTGCCAATTGAGAAAACCATTTTCAGTTTTCGAATGATGTCACTTTTGTGAAGACGGTAACTGATTTAGGCTACATGTTTTGGTGTTTTCGTAGTCCATCGACTCCACCACATCTTGATTTTGTGTACTGATTTTAAGAAAGGAGTTCAGTTTTTAATATGCTTTGAAGATGAGTGGTATGCGAGCATCTTGCTTCGCTTTGTTAGTGAGCGTCAGATCGTGTGGTTGAGGTTATACCTTGTATTTATGTGTTGGTGTAATCTTAACCCACCACATGGTGATTCTCGCAGATCGATTTCAACTGCGGAGAGTGGTTACGAGGTAGGGAGGACGACATCATTATACACGGAAAGTATAATAAAACAGATCTTATCATGGTGGTTGTAGTTTCCAGGACACAAAAAGGAGTGAATGTCAAGGATCTTTTCGACTTGTATATTGTTTTGAGGATTCAAACAAGCGCCCGCATCGTTGGATCTTTGCAAGTTTGAAAAGGTAATACACTACTCCCATTGAAAGCTCGTACATTCGTTTTATGATTGTCCTTTGATGATGATTACTAAAAGCTTTATTGATTGAGTAGTTGTTTTCCTTGTGACCGAGGAAAAGTCGTTTTCTTGTCCGAGAATGAATCGTGCTTGCATGCAAAGTGGTTCCGTGACTTGAACCGGTCCAGATCATCGGTGTGTTGAAGCCCGCCGATTGCAAGCGACGTATTCTTTTATCTTCTTTTACATGTGTGAAGACGTAATTGCAACGGTGAGTGCTTTCTTTTGAAGCGTACATTGTTCGTCTTTGAGTTCACGAGCTCGTATTTCTTTTGGTGTAAGTATTTTTATACATCGTATTCTAGTTATATAATTATGGTATAAACGATTAAATTTGACATCGTATAGTACAAGCTTGCACAAAATTCGTACATACATGGGTGGGCAATTGCCCTTTGGGAAGGGCGTTACAAAAAATCGGCCGGCCGGGCAAAGACTTGTATGTGATGCATATGACTAGTCCGTAATTAGTTTGGGCGTTTGGATATAATTCATCAAAGTTGTTAAAAGTTTGTGAAGGAAATAAGAAACAAATTGTCTTGAGTCGGAATAGATTTCATCTTTGGTAGCTTCAAGTAAAAACGACCACTAGCCATGAATATTTGATTGTCCAATAAACGAATGTTGATTGCTTGTTGTTTCTTAAGTGGTAGTGGACAATTGCCCATGGCATTTGTCTCCAACGGACATTAACTAGAGTGTCTTCATTTGTAAGGAGGCGTAAGAGCTGACCTCAGACGTTAGATCTCGAATATTCAGGAGAGTTGTTTGAATTTTACGCTTAAGTGAGAAACTCGTTTCTAATATGTGACCACAACTCACATGTTAAACACTAGGTAATTGATTAATTGAACAAGGTTGACAAGTTAGAAGCAGTGAGGAATTTGCAGCATGAAGGAGTTCTGGTGCAGATTAGTCTCGTAGGCCATTGATAGCGTTTCTTAGTATCATGGTTATTGGTCGGCCTGAGTCAGGGAGGGAACCAGTTAGCAGTTGACTATTGGGAAGGGCGTTTAGGAAGATTAGAGTGATTGGGTCGCACTAGTGTGTGGTGCTGAGAATTCAAGAAGTTCAGTCTGAAACTGCCTGGTCGTAACTAAGTATTATGAGTTTGTCAAATGCCGGAAGTATTTAGGAGACAAATACTCTAGAGTCGGAACAGCTTCCGCCTTCAGTTTCTTCAAATACATGACTAGTACACGTTTTTAGATATGATCATTATTTTAGGGATTTAAATGAGAGTATAATCTTTGAAGTGCCATTGGGCAATTGCCCACTGGATTTGTCTCGTGGACCAGTCTGTGAAAATGTAAGTGTGTAATAGCTGATCTTTAATGTCAGTTGCAAAATACTCATGAGGCGTTTGAATACTACGTTTCTTTTTAGTGAAACTTGTTCTCAGCTTCTAAGCAGAGCGCTGCAATGGGCATAATAGATTGTAGGCAATTGATCAATTGACAAGGCTGATTAGTTAGGAGCACTGAGGAAATTGCAACATCAAATTACGACTACATAGGACAGAATTGAAGTAATTATTCTAGTTAAGAATAAGTAGTATAGAAAAAATTGATTGAATAGAGACTTCACTTGGGATACATGTATTAGTATTGTTATTCTTTAATCTTGTAATATAGTACTTAGGAACAACATTGATAGTGTAATATCATGCCCTATGTAGGTTAACATCGGGCTCTGTGAAGATAC